>ML058384.1:12296970-12311970 GCA_003013855.2 Liriodendron chinense | reverse complement strand
TCTAAAACAAGTGCTTATTTATTGATTTGATTCCCACAACCATGCTCAGGCCTTAGGCACACTCAATTCTATAGGCCAAGCCTCTTTCCAATCTAGTTGAGATTCATAATCATAGCTTTCACCAAATCCTGTCACTAGACCTGATTACAACTCATGATTAAAACTCTAATTAAATCAAAATCAATCAATAAACAACTATTCCAGATTATACAACAAAAGATAAGAACTTTAGTTGAATGAGTTCCCACATGAAAATCAGGCCATTGCATACAAGGCAATCAAAGCGTCTACCATGCCCGGAGTCAATGGTAGATCAATGAATTACACAAGCATAACTAATGCTCAAAAGCTAAGATACTAAGTTAGGATCACTAAGAATCACATGAGCCCGGAGTCATCAAGAGATCAAAGTAGAAACCAAAATAGTACTTGATTCAAACTCACATTAACTAAAATTCATCAATTAAATCATAAAAAGGAAACCTAGGTTGCATTAATCCATCAAAAACGAATCAAAAGCTTCACCTCTTAGCCCTAGCTAAGAGGTTTTAGTTCATCTCTAACATCCTTGAATTAGAAGCCTCTAAAAACATAAAAAATAATTAAAACAGGAAGAAAACTAGAAATTCGAAGTAGAATCCGTCTCCTAAGCAATCCCCACGTCCTAGCATACTTTGGAATGAAGGGAAGACGTCCTTTTATAGCTTGGAGGTGTCCTTTACGCAAGAAAGTTCCAGATTTTGCGTAGAGTTACGCACTTGCGCAGAGAAATCCGGAATCCCGAAATAGAAACTTTTCGTTTTCACATGGCCGACCGGTCTTGATCGGTCAGACCTCATTTGGAATGTGTCCAGTGACTATGGCCGACCGGTCTTGACCGGTCGGGCTAGGCAGTTCATCCGTCAGCGAGTTCTTCTTGGCAGGTAATTGGGTGGTCGACCGGTCTTGACTGGTCGGACTGGTCTGGCCGACCGGTCTTGACCGGTCTAGCTGCCCTTCTTGATGTTTTCTTTCTTTCTTTCTTCTTTTTCTTTCTTTTATTTTCTTTCCTTGCTTTCTTCTCTCTTTATGCTTGATCCAATGGTCTTCCATACTCATAAAGAGCTCTATTTAGTCTTCAATTTGTGAAATCTCCCTCTTGTTCCTACAATCACAAATCATGCATTAGAATAGTTCTTTTAAACATGTAAACCGTGCATAATGAGTGATGAATTGGGGTTAGAATATGCACAATTAAGAGCTCAACACACCCTCAACCAGCATTTTGCTAGTCCCGAGCAAAACATGCGTGAAACAAGTTTCATTCTCCAAAACTCAACTCTCCTCTAGAAACTATTCTTCTATACATTCCAAGACACATAAACGTAAAAATTAGAGAAATTAGGTGATAAAGGTTGAAACCTTAAACTCTCAGAACATAATAAGTGTTTATATAAAATTCCTGCTGATTGATTGAAAAATAAAAGAACTTGAACAAATTCAACCTAGTGTGTATAGTGAAGGCTCATCTCATGAGTTTTCGGGATTATCTTCTTCATAAATCAACTAAACTATAAATTTCAAGGTGTATAGAGCAACAACAAGCCTATGACAGGAATTTGCCTTACCGTCCTTCCGACGACTTTCACACTACGTCCCATTTCCGGCTTTGGTTACGGGTAGACCATCCCCCGGTTGGTAGTAGGTAGCCCTAATCGGAATTTCCACCATTTTTCCATCATTCCCAATTTCATCCTTCCTTTTCCTTTTTCTTTTATATTAGATAGGATTTTTAGAAATCCATATCTTTCGTTATTTTCCCATGGACAAGGATGGACAAAGTACCCCGGCTTGGTTTCTCAATACCTCAAATCAGAGTCTAGCTAATCCATAAATTACATAATCCTTTCAAATCATGAAAATCGTGTAATGTGAAGTAGGTGCAAAAGGTGTTCAAATTTTCTATCAATCATAAAAATAGGTGAATTCACATATAAAACCATTATATTAAGAGAAGTTCAAAGCTTGCAACATCCCTCACTTCATATCTCATCTTCTTATACCCATGCTATCTCGAATGTATAGAATCAAAGTTCTCCAAAAGAGTTTTGAATTTTTAGAAAAATCGAAAAATTTCTACATCTTTGCTCGACATGTCACAAAAGATAGCAGATTCATCAAATAAGGAATCGCTCACCCCCCAACCAAAACTTCACATTGTCCTCAATGTAATAAGATATGCAGGATGCATGACATGAGAGCAATGACATAAAACAAAGGAGAATGAAAAAGAGAGATATCACCTGAAGCATATATTCCATGGCAAGATTAGCTTTTGGAGATGGATTACTTCACAGCTAAATCAACTATAAATCCTAATGGAAAGACATTCTAGCAAATTATCCTCCGTCAGACTAGGAGGTTAATCCCAACAACTCATCCAAAAGCATAAAGTCAAGCAGAATCATTAGATGGATCAAAAGGTTTCGCAGTAATGTCATCCAATATCCTGCTTTACAATAAACATGTGTGTGATTAATGGAGATAAGCCACTCTAAATCCCAAAAAGGAATTTCAGCGGGTTCCTTAATGTTTTCACCACATGTATAAGAGGAGACATCATCATATTCAACAGAAAAAATATGTCTCCATTCAGATTTTCCTGGGCATTTATATTGCAAGTAAGGATCATCCCAGGGTTGGTGGAGTTCGGTATGCATGATCCACAAAGGTGTGGAAATTTGAATTGATTTCTCAGCGCAAAAAGGTATTGTTTCCACATCCTTCTCTCGGCTAACGTCATTTGCCGATACCAACTCAAAAAGTGTGACCATATCCCTTATCATATCATCGTTCTCATCAAGGGAGTGAGTCACTTCTTCGTCTAAGTGACCGGAGTAAAAAGGTGAGAGGGACTCATTTTTCACAATAGAATTGATCATATTTACTTCGTGGACCTCCTCATCCTCATCCTCTTGTTGGTTGTCAATATTGAAAGCATTCAACTCAATTGTCATATTGCCAAAAGACATTTGGATGACCCCACTCCTACAATTTATGATAGCGTTTGATGTAGCTAGGAATGGGCGGCCAAGTATGACAGGAATTTGAGGGCCAATATTAACCATGGGTCTCATGTCCAAGACAATAAAGTCCACCGGGTAGTAAACTTTGTCAACTTGGACAAGAACGTCCTCAATCACCCCTCTTGGAATACGAATCGATCGGTCGGCAAGTTGTAATGTGGTTTTGGTGGGTTTTAATTCACCTAAACCCAATTGTTCATAGACCGAAAAGGGAATTAAGTTTACACTTGCCCCTAGATCAAGTAGAGCATGTTTCACCTGGTAATCTCCAATCACACATGATATTGTCGGACAACCGGGATCTTTGTATTTCTTGGGCATCCCGTGGTTGATAATGGCACTCACATTCTCTGTAAAAAATGCCTTCTTTTGCACATGTATTTTTCTTTTAACCGTGCAAAGGTCTTTTAAAAATTTAGCATATGACGGTATTTGTTTAATGGCATCCAACAATGGAATGTTGATTTTGACTTGCTTGAAAACCTCCAAAAATTCCTGATATTTATCTTGAGGTTTGGCTGGAATCAAGCGTTGGGGGAATGGAGCAACGGGCCTATATTCTTTCAATGGCTCTTTTTCATTCATGGTGATGCTACGTTTATCATCCTCTTTGGAAGATATCGGATCATTAGGTGTTGAAACCTTCACCGGATCAGGTTTTTCAATGATTTTACCACTTCTAAGAGTGGTGATGGCCTTAGCATGTTCAATATGTTGGTTAGAAGAACTAGGCATGCTTATTTCGCATTGTAGTTTTGGATTTGGTATGGGTTGGGCTAGAAGCATCCCTTCCCTTGCGTTTAAGCGAGCCTTGATTTCCTCCACCGAATTTTTAAGCTCAAGCATTATCGTATGGTTGGATTGATTTATTTGAGCTTGTCCTTCCATGAACGCTTTCAAAGTATCCTCTATAGGCACTTGAGGTGGGGCCATTTGTATTGGGGGCCCCCTTTGAGGATTATTTTGATTAGCTGTGTTTCCATTCGCCCAATTGAAGTTTAGGTTGTTTCTCCAACTAGAATTGTTCGTGTTTGAATTTGGAGTACTAAAAGGTCGTTGATAACTATTCAAGGCATTCGATTGTTCAAATAAAAGTTCTCGAAACGCATAAATTGTTGGACAATCCGGCGTTTGATGCACATTGGAAGCACAAATACCACAAATAGTTTCAACAGCCCCCTTTTGTTGGGTTGTCTCCACTTTCTTTAATTCCATCTCCTCGACCTTTCGTGTGAGTTTAGCCACTCTAGAACCTAGATCATCTTGCCCATCTAAAACATAAATTTCTCCCTTTTCCTTGGTTTGGGGTTGTTTTGAACTTGTTGGCTTAGATGTATCCCATGCTTGTGTATTTTCGGCCAACATGTCAAAATAATCCCAAGCTTTCTCCGTTTCCTTGTTCATGAACTCCCCATTGCACATCATCTCCACAAATTGGCGCATGGTTGAGTTCAATCCATCATAGAAGAAACTAATCAACCTCCACCTTTCATAGCCATGATGTGGGCATGCGTTTAATAGCTCATTATACCTTTCCCAACATTGGAAAAAGGTTTCTTCTTCTTTTTGGGCGAAGTTCATTATGGCCCTTCTTAATGCATTGGTTCGATGAGTAGGGAAGAATTTTTTAAGAAACTCCCTAGTCATCTCAGCCCATGTCCCAATAGACCTCGGCCTTAAGGAATGTAGCCATGATTTGGCCTTCTCTTTCAAGGAAAAAGGTAACAATTTAAGTTTTATAGTATCCTTGGTCACATTATCATAGTTTATTGTGGCAATAACCTCTTCAAATTCCTTAATATGTAGATATGCGCTCTCAGAGTCGAGTCCATGGAATCTAGGAAGAAGTTGGATCAACCCCGGTTTAAAATCAATATTTCCCACATTGTGAGGGAAAATTATGCAAGAGGGAGTACTCGTCCTAGCTGGTTGTAAATAGTCACGTAAAGTTCTAGGTTGAGGTACATCCCCCACTTCATTCTCATCCAATTCAGTAAAGTTTGGGGCTGGATTTTGATGTTGATTAACCCCTTGATTTGGTTGATTTTCAGCCATCTCTCTAGTAATTTCAGGAAAATTTTGATGTTTCCTAGCATGAGGCTCTCTATCAATCCCTTCAACAATTACTCCGTCACGATTGAGTCGGTTATTAGAATCCCGAGCCCAATGTGTCATGCAAAACCTAAAAGAATGAAACAAAAAGGAAAAAGAATTCTTCCTTCCTTCCTCTACTCCTCTCTAAGACTTAAGCACAAGGTGTCTTGCAATGGCTGAGCCAGAAGCAAGGATAGAGACTGATTTCTCCTGGTCAATAGGGGTTCAAAGAACTCCCCACCCACTCTTTGAGTCTTTTGAGAAAAAGTACAGAAAAAGAAGAAAGAGGAATAGGTTGAGAAGAGAAATCTCTGAGCACAAGGTGATCCAAGACGGCAGAGCCTGACCAATAGGAATCCAGGTGGCACAAGGCCTACCTATCAGAGATCTAAAAAGGAGTCTCCACCCACTCTACAAGAGATGAATATGATAGGAATGAGTAGGAGAAGAAGAAGAATAGGGTTAGAACAATAAAACCTGATTTGTGACTTAAGATGCCTTCTTCTTCTTCAACTTCCTAAAAATCCCTGAATTAGTCCTATGTTAGAATCCTGCAAAAATCAAAACAAAAGAAGTTAGTATTTAGAAGAAAACCTATTCTAGAAAGCAAAACAAATCCTAAACCTATCTTAACACAATCTCAACTAGAAGTTAATTCAAAAAATTCTAAAAATACCGCATAGAAATCCCCGGCAACGGCGCCAAAAACTTGTTCACTCCCCAAGTGTAGGGTTGCGAAGTAGTAATAATTCGGAAAGACCGAGTATCGTTCCCACAGAGATTTATGTATGGGTATCCTCAGAATTTGTCTAAAACAACTAGTAATTAAAATCCTATTAAGAACTAAAACTGAAAATAGCGATTTGGGTTTAAACAGTGAATGATTAAGGTAATTTCAATCTAAAAAGGCACTAGAGCGCCAAGGATCCACTTTTGATAAGTTTCAATGTATCAACACAACTAGGTCTCTCACAACTCAATTGGAATTGAATTCATATCTCTATCCGATCGGAATATAGAGCGGTTAAATCAATAATCATCTAAAACAAGTGCTTATTTATTGATTTGATTCCCACAACCATGCTCAGGCCTTGGGCACACTCAATTCTATAGGCCAAGCCTCTTTCCAATCTAGTTGAGATTCATAATCATAGCTTTCACCAAATCCTGTCACTAGACCTGATTACAACTCATGATTAGAACTCTAATTAAATCAAAATCAATCAATAAACAACTATTCCAGATTATACAACAAAAGATAAGAACTTTAGTTGAATGAGTTCCCACATGAAAATCAGGCCATTGCATACAAGGTAATCAAAGCGTCTACCATGCCCGGAGTCGATGGTAGATCAATGAATTACACAAGCATAACTAATGCTCAAAAGCTAAGATACTAAGTTAGGATCACTAAGAATCACATGAGCCCGGAGTCATCAAGAGATCAAAGTAGAAACCAAAATAGTACTTGATTCAAACTCACATTAACTAAAATTCATCAATTAAATCATAAAAAGGAAACCTAGGTTGCATCAATCCATCAAAAATGAATCAAAAGCTTCACCTCTTAGCCCTAGCTAAGAGGTTTTAGTTCATCTCTAACATCCTTGAACTAGAAGCCTCTAAAAACATAAAAAAATAACTAAAACAGGAAGAAAACTAGAAATTCGAAGTAGAATCTGTCTCCTAAGCAATCCCCACGTCCTCGCATGCTTTGGTATGAAGGGAAGATATCCTTTTATAGCTTGGAGGTGTCCTTTACGCAAGAAAGTTTCAGATTTTGCGTAGAGTTACGCACTTGCGCAGAGAAATCCGGAATCCCGAAATAGAAACTTTTCGTTTTCACATGGCCGACCGGTCTGGACCGGTCGGATTGGCCTGGCCGACCGGTCTTGACCGGTCGGACCTCATTTGGAATGTGTCCAGCGACTATGGCCGACCGGTCTTGACCGACCGGTCTTGACCGGTCGGGCTAGGCAGTTCATCCGTCAGCGGGTTCTTCTTGGCAGGTAATTGGGTGGCCGACCGGTCTTGACCGGTCGGACTGGTCTGGCCGATCGTTCTTGACCGGTCTAGCTGCCCTTCTTGATGTTTTCTTTCTTTCTTTCTTCTTTTTCTTTCTTTTCTTTTCTTTCCTTGCTTTCTTCTCTCTTTATGCTTGATCCAATGGTCTTCCATACTCATAAAGAGCTCTATTTAGTCTTTAATTTGTGAAATCTCCCTCTTGTTCCTACAATCACAAATCATGCATTAGAATAGTTCTTTTAAACATGTAAACCATGCATAATGAGTGATGAATTGGGGTTAGAATATGCACAATTAAGAGCTCAACACCGGTCTGGCGACCGGTCTAGAGACCGGTCTACAGACAGGTCTAAGAACAAATTTTTATATTTTCTTCTTTATCTCTTATCTTTCTTTCTTACTTCTTTCTTCCACCTTTTGACACTTGTTCTATTGATCTTCAATGCATACAAAGTGACTCTTTTAACTATGAATTAGTGAAGTCTCCCTCTCATTCCTACAATCACAAATCCATGCATTAGAATAATCTTTAAACATAAAATCCATGCATAATGAGTGATGAATTGGAGTTAGAATATGCACAATTATGAGCTCAACACACCCCCCAACCAGCATTTTGCTAACCCGAGCAAAACATGCTTGAAACAAGTTCAATTCTCCAAAAACCAACTCTCCTTCAGAAACTATTCTGCTCTACATCCCAAGACACACAAGTGTAAAAGTCAGAAAAATTAGGTGATAGAAGTTGAAACTGTAAACTCTCAAAACATAATAAGTGTCCATATGAAATTCCCGCTGATTAATTGATAAATAGAAGAATTTAAACAAATTCAACCTAGTGTGCATAGTGAAAGTTCATCCCATGAATTTCCAGGATTATCTTCTTCATAGATCAACTAAACTATAGATCTCAAGGTGTATAGAGCAACCACAAGCCTATGACAGGAATTTGCCTTACTGTCCCTCTGACGGCTTTCACACTACATCCCATTTCGGCTTTGGTTACAGGTAGACTATCCCCCGGTTGGTAATAGGTAGCCCTTTTTAGAATTTTCCACCATTTTTCCACCATTCCCAATTTCATCCTTCCTTTCCTTTTTCTTTTACATTAGATAGGATTTTTAGAAATCCATATCTTTCATTATTTTCCCATAGACAAGGATGGACAAAGTACCCCGGCTTGGTTTCTCAACACCTCAAATCAAAGTCTAGCTAATCCACAAATCACATAATCCTTTCAAATCATAAAAATCGTGTAATGTAAACTAGGTGTAAAAGTATTCAAATTTTCTATCAATCATATAAATAGGGGAATTCACATATAAAACCATTATATTAAGGGAAGTTCAAATCTTGCAGCCTCACTCACTTCGTGTCTCCTCGTCTTATACTCATATCATCTCGAATGCATAGAACTAAAGTTTTCCAAAAGAGTTTTAAATTTTAGAAAAATTGAAAATTTTCTACATCATTGCTCGAAATGTCACAAAAGCTAGTAGATTCATCTAAGGAATCTCTCACCCCCCACCTAAAACTTTACATTGTCCTCAATGTAAGAAAATATACAATGAATGCAACACATGAGAGTAATGACAAAATAAAGGGAGTGAGAAAGAGAGATATCACCTGCGAAATATATTTCATGGTAAGATTAGCTTTTGGAGATGGATTACTTCACAACTAAATTAATTGATCAAAGCAAATCCTAATGGGACATCATTCTAGAAACACTATTTAAAATCATCCTCCGTCAGACTAGAAGGTTAATCCCAACAACTCATCTAAAAGCATAAAGTCAAGAAGAATCATTAGATGGATCAAAAGGTTTCGCAGTAAAGTCATCCAATATCCTGCTTTACAATATACATATGTGTGAGTGATCCCGATAAGCCACTGAAAATCCCAAAAAGGAATTTCAGCGGGTTCCTTAATGTGTTCACCACATGTATACGAGGAGGCAACATCATATTTGTCAGAAAACATATGTCTCCATTCAGATTTTTTTGGGCATTGATATTGCAAGTATGGATCATCCCAGGGTTGGTAGAGTTCGGTATGCATGATCCGCAAAGGTGTGGAAATATGAATTGATTTCTTAGCACAACAAAGTGTTGTTTCCACATCTTTCTCTCGGCTAACGTCATATGCCGATACCGATTCTAAAAGTGTGACCTTATCCCTTATCACATCATCGTTCTTATCAAGGGAGTAAGTCACATCTTCGGCTAAGTGAACGGAGTAAAAAGGTGAGAGGGACTCATCTTCCACAATAGAATTGATCATGTTTATTTCGTGGACCTCCTCATCTTCATCCTCTTGCTGGTTGTCAATATTAAAAGCATTCAACTCAATCGTCATATTGCCAAAAGACATTTGTATGACCCCACTCCTACAATTGAAGATAGCGTTTGATGTAGCTAGGAATGGGCGGCCAAGTATGACAGGAATTTGAGGGCCAATAAAGTCCACCGGGTAGTAGACCTTGTCAACTTGGACAAGGACATCCTCAATCACCCCTCTCGGAATATGAATCGATCGGTCAGTGAGTTGTAACGTGGTTTTGGTGGGTTTTAATTAACCTAAACCCAATTGTTCATAGACAAAAAAGGGAATTAAGTTCACACTTGCCCCTAGATCGAGTAAAGCATTTGTCACCCGGTAATCTCCAATTACGCATGATATTGTCGGACAGCCGGGATCTTTGTATTTCTTGGGCATCCCGTGGTTGATAATGGCACTTACATTCTCTGTAAAAAAATTCCTTCTTTTGCACATGTATTTTTCTTTTAACCGTGCAAAGGTCTTTTAAAAATTTAGCATATGACGGTATTTGTTTAATGGCATCCAACAATGGGATGTTGATTTTGACTTGCTTGAAAACCTCCAAATATTCCTGATATTTATCTTGAGGTTTGACTGAAATCAAGCGTTGGGGGAATGGAGCAACGGGCCTATATTCTTTCAATGGTTCTTTCTCATTCATGGCGGTGCTAGGTCCATCATCCTCTTTGGAAGATACCAGATCATTAGGCGTTGAAGCCTTCACCGGGTCAGATTTTTCAATAATTTTACCACTTCTAAGAGTGGTGATGGCCTTAGCATGTTCCATGTGTTGGTTAGAGGAACTAGGCATGCTTATTTCGCATTGTGATTTCGGGTTTGGTAGGGGTTGGGCTGGAAGAGTCCCTTCCCTTGCATTTAAGCGAGCCTTGATTTCCTCCACCGAATTTTTAAGCTCAAGCATTATCGTATGGTTAGATTGATTTATTTGAGCTTGACCTTCCATGAATGCTTTCAATGTATCCTCTATAGGCATTTGAGGTGGGGCCATAAGAAATTGCATTGGGGGACCCTTTTGAGGATTACTTTGGTTGGTTCCATTTGCCCAATTGAAGTTAGGGTTGTTTCTCCAACTAGAATTGTTCGTGTTTGGATTTGGAGTACTAAAAGGTCATTGATAACTATTTAAAGCATTCGATTGTTCATATAAAAGTTCTCGAAACGCATAAATTATAGGACAATCCGGCATTTGATGTACATTGGAAGCACAAATACCACAAATAGTTTCAACAGTCCCCCTTTGTTGGGTTGTATCCACTTTCCTTAATTCCATCTCCTCGACCTTTCGTGTGAGATTAGCCACTCTAGAACTTAGATCATCTTTTTCATTTAAAACATAAATTTCTCCATTTTCCTTGGCTTAGGGTTGTTTTGAACTTGTCGACTTAGATGTATCCCATGATTGTGTGTTTTCAGCCAACATATCAAAATAGTCCCAAGCTTCCTTCGTTTCCTTATTCATGAACTCCCCATTGCACATCATCTCCACAAATTGGTGCATGGTTGAGTTTAATCCATCATAGAAGAAACTAATCAACCTCCACCGTTCATAGCCATGATGTGGGCATGCGTTTAATAGCTCATTATACCTTTCCCAACATTGAAAAAAAAGCTTCATCTTCTTTTTGGGTGAAGTTCATTATGGCCCTTCTTAGTGCATTGGTTCGATGAGTAGGGAAGAATTTTTTAAGAAACTCCCGAGTCATCTCAACCTATGTCCCAATAGACCTTGGCCTTAAGGAATGTAGCCATGATTTGGCCTTCTCTTTTAAGGAAAAAGGGAATAATTTGAGTTTTATAGTATCCTTGGTTACATTGTCATAGTTTATTGTGGCAATAACCTCTTCGAACTCCTTAATGTGTAGATAAGCGCTTTCAGAGTCGAGTCCATGGAATCTGGGAAGAAGTTGGATCAACCCCGGTTTAAAATCAATATTTCCCACATTGCGAGGGAAAATTATGCAAGAGGGACTACTCGTCCTAGCTGGTTGTAAGTAGTCACGTAAAGTTCTAGGTTGAGGTACATCCCCCACTTCATTCTCATCCAATTCAGTAAAGTTTTGGGCTTGATTTTAATGTTGATTAGCCCCTTGATTTGGTTGATTTCCAGCCATCTCTCTAGTAATTTCAGGAAAATTTTGACATTTTCTAGCACGAGGCTCTCTATCAATCCCTTTAACAATTACTCCGTCGCTAATGAGTCGGTTATTAGAATCCCGAACCCAATGTGGCATGCAAATCCTAAAAGAATGAAACAAAAAGGAATTCTTTCTTCCTTCCTTTACTTCTCTCTAAGACCGAAGCACAAGGTGTCTTGCAATGGCTGAGCCAGAAGCAAGGATAGAGACCGATTTCTCCTGGTCAATAGTGGTTAAGAGAACTCCCCACCCACTCTTTGAATCTTTTGAGAAAAGTGCAGAAAAAGAAGAAGGAGGAGTAGAGGTGAGAAGAGAAGTCTCTGAGCACAAGGTGATCCAAGACGGCAGAGCCGACCAATAGGAATCCAGGTGGCACAAGGCCTACCTATCAGAGATCCAAAAAGGAGTCTCCACCCACTCTACAAGAGATGAATATGATAGGAATGAATAGGAGAAGAAGAAGAGTGAGGTTAGAAGGATAAAACCTATTTTGAGAACTTAAGATGCCTACTTCTTCTTCAACTTCCTAAAAATCCCTGAATTGTAGATCTATGTTAGAATTCTGTCAAAAAAAAAAAAAATCAAAACAAAGTAAGTTAGTATTTAGAAGAAAGCCTACCCTAGAAAGTAAAATAATTCCTAAACCTATCTTAACACAATCTCAACTAAAAGCTATCTCAGGAAATTCTAAAAAAATACCGCATAGAAGTCACCGGCACGGCGCCAAAAACTTGTTCACTCCCCAAGTGTAAGGTTGCGAAGTAGTAATAATTCGAAAAGACCGAGTATCGTTCCCACAGAGATTTATGAATGGGTATTCTCAGAATTTAACTAAAACAACTAACAATTAAGATCCTATTAAGAACTAAAGCCGAAAAATAATGATTTGGGTTTAAACAGTGAATGTGTAAGGTAATATCAATCTAAAAAGGCACTAGAGCGCCAATGATCCACTTTTGATAAGTTTCAATGCATCAACACAACTAGGTCTCTTATAACTCAATCAGAATCGAATTCATATCTCTATCCGATCGGAATATAGAGCGATTAAATCAATAATTATCCAAAATAGTTGCTTATTCATTGATTCAATTCCCACATCACTGCTCAGGCCTTGGGCACACTCAATTGTGTAGGCCAAGCCTCTTTCCAATCTAGTTGAGATTCACAACCATATCTTTCATCAAATCTTGTCACTAGACTTGATTACAACTAATGATTAGAACTCTAATTAAATCAAAATCAATCAACAAACAACTATTCCAGATTATAACAAAAGATAAGAACTTTAGTTGAAAGAGTTCCCACATGAAGATCAGGCCATTGTACACAAGACAATCAAAGGATCTACCATGTCCGGAGTCGATGATAGATCAATGAACTACACAAGCATAAACAATGCTCAGAAGGTAAGCTACCAAGCTTAGAATCACTAAGAATCACATGAGCCCGGAGTCATCAAGAGATCAAAGTAAAACCAAACTAGTACTTGATTCAAAATCATATTGAACTAAAATTCTTCAATTAAAACATAAAAGGAAACCTAGGTTGCATCAATCCTTTAAAAACAAATCAAAAGCTTCACCTCTTAGCCCTAGCTAAGAGATTTTAGTTCATCTCTAACATCCTTGAACTAGAAGCCTCAAAAACATAAAAACTACTAAAACAGGAAGAAAACTAAGAAAGCTCGAAGTAGAATCCGTCTCCCAAGCAATCCCCACGTCCTAGCATGCCCTGGTATGAAGAGGAGAAGTCCATTTTATAGATTGGCGCGGAAGATTCCAGATTTAGCAAGGAATTACGCAATTGTGCAGAGAAAATCGGAGCTTTGCGTGCAATCTGTTACGTGACGACCGATCGCACGACCGGTCTGAGCTGTGGACGACCGGTCGCATGACCAGTCTCACTGCAGAATTTGTCCAAAGAGTTTTTGTGTTTCTAGACTACTCTCGACCAGTCTGGCAACTGGTCTAAGAGGAGAAAAACAGTAAAAAAAATACACTGTCGACCTGTCTGGCGACCGGTCTACAGACAGGTCTAAGAACAAATTTTCAAATTTTCTTCTTTATCTCTTCTCTTTCTTTCTTGCTTCTTTCTTCGACCTTTTGGCACTTGTTCTATTGATCTTTAATGCATACAAAGTGACTCTTTTAACTATGAATTAGTGAAGTCTCCCTCTCATTCCTACAATTATAAATCCATGCATTAGAATAGTCTTTAAACATAAAATCCATGCATAATGAGTGATGAATTGGGGTTAGAATATGCACAATTAAGAGCTCAACATGGGCCGAGAGTGGAACGGGGCATGCTCGGGTGGTTGGCTACAGAGAATAACAGGGAGCCCATCGAGACATGCTCACCGAGCACCGCTACATGCCGTCACAATCATGCCCGACGTTGCACTCGAGCCCCGACCATCGCTCATCACCTCTGAAATGGAGGGTTTTGCAAACGGCCACGGTCTCTTCACACAACACCGAGCAAGCTCGCTGGGCATGAATGAACTTAGGCAACAGCATCACTTAGGCAATGGCATCAGGCGAGGCCGGAGCCAAAGCCATTCTCGAAAGGATTCAACGCGGGACATCACTTAGGCAGCCAAACTGAGCAAGGCCGGAGCCAACGCCTCTCTCAAAAGAGGATTCAACATGGGACAAAGTGTCACCAAGCATAACTCATGTGCTGTCGTAATCATACCCTAGTATCACGCTCGGGCCCCGACCGCTGCGTATCATCCCGAGTGGAAGAAACGCAAACGACCGAGGTCCCTACACGCGACACCGAACAAGCTTGCTAGGCATGAAAAATGAGCCAGCAAAGTCTCGCCAAGGCTGGAAAGGCCATGCGAAGGCCTGAGAGGGGCAATAGAGGGCATGAGAGGCCGTGAGAGGTGATCACGAGGCAAGCGAGGCCGTGGGAGGGGCACAAGAGAGCATGCATAGCCATGCGATGATGCAGGATGGACACACAAGGCATGTGAGGGCATACGAAGCCATGCGACAAGCAAACAAGGGCACTCGGGGCCACCCAGGGTGATGGGCAAGGGTTCCATGCTAGGGCGGTGGGCGTGGAAGCCGTGCTACGCCGAAGGGCATGAGCAGCAATGGACAAGGGCGAAGGCCAAGGACGTCGTGCTAGGACAGTGGGCAAAGCAAGGGCGTGCACAGCATGTTTGAGCATTGTGCTTGGGCGATGGGCAAGGGTTCCGTTCCAGGGCGATGGGCGTGGACGTCGTGCTATGTAAAAGGGCGTGAGCAGCAAAGGGTAAGGGCGGAGGCCTAGGACGGCGGGCAAGGCAAGGGTGTGCACACCATGTTTGATCGTTGTGCTTGGGC